>RYFJ01003415.1:0-42892 GCA_003991445.1 Oryza meyeriana var. granulata
GCTGGCATGAGGATACCGACTGACGGCGAGTTCGACGGTCATGGCTCAGCACCAGCCTTCCCTACGATTCGGGAACGGTCTTAGGGTCAGCCGCGTTCGCAAGTACGGGCCTATCGGGGCTGGGGGGTCGTTTTCAACAGCACATCTGTCGGTGGCGGGAGCGTGGTGTAGTCGGAGCAGTGGCCTCAGCAACCGAGCTGGGGGCTGCACAGGTGTGTTCCCGCGCGGGTCGGCTGGGGCAGGCTCAATTCAAGTGGCTGGCAGACGGGTCCAATCCTTTTGGAGATCGATATCGCCGCGTTTCTGCAGCGACGGGTAGAAGAATTGGAATACTCTAAAAACAATTGACTACGAGAGGAGCCGGAATATGCCACTCTTGGAGAAATAGTTCCTGTGGCGGCCGCCCCGGGAGCGTAGGAGCAGTCGGCCGGTCGTCGGTACGATGGGAGAGGGCGTATTAGCCCGAGTCGGCCCATTGGTGAGGTTTGGCTTCAGGTTCTTCGGGAAGTCGGCTCTGTCTCTAGGGGCCCCTTGGTGGGCTGCTGCGCGTTGTCGTGCGAGCACGAACGTTGGCAACTGCGGTCTGCGAGCTGGGATTGACGCGTGGAGTGTACAGCGGCGTCTTTTTTTCAAGCTGCGCTCACGGCGCGCGTGTCATGGCCCCCTGCGCGATATTAATGGGGTTTTCGCATCTCTTAGAGGTGGGTTGGGCAGTCAGAGGGTCTCTCGGCCTTCTGTCTTTCTCCGACGCGACGCGACGACTAAGTGGACGGGAGTCTTCATCAATTCCTATTGCACTACAGGCTGACGAGATTCATCATGCGCAATGGTTGAACAATCAGTATACAATATATGGATCTAAAGATTGATTTGGGATTTAAAGTGCATCCAACTTAGCCAGTAAAAATAAAGGAGTGGCCGGTGGAAAGATAATCAGAAGACGGAAAGGATGACAAGCCCCGATCAAAGAAGGGCGAAAACTACGTTTCTAACACGGCCAGGGGTGGGGGCTCGACTCACTCTCTGGCGCGACGGGCCCGGATGCACTTTTGGCTAGGCAATTCAAGCGTCGTCTCAGCCGTCGAGCTTCAGCGGTGCCACAATGCTGACGATGGCCAAAGGATATCGCTGGCGCAAGCCGCAGATGTGTCGCCTCGCATGATGGAGGTGGTGAGATTTGGGGGAAGGCAAATGGGGCTGTGGAATTAATGAGGATCGATTGAATCGCCCGAGTCGGGTGGGAACAGGGGCTTGCTAACCTAGCCAGGCGGGAGGCGAAATAAGTTTTAGGCGCAGAAGGTGGAAAGACAAAGAGATTGGCTGATTTGGGAAGAAGACGGAAATTTTTCTTTCCTCCGTCCTTTTATTGCGCTGTAACCGCTAATGGGCCAGGAACTGCAACCGTCGGTATTGGGCGGCAAGATATGAGTCTACACGTAGATGTCTATGGTGGGCGTGATGCTGAGTTGAAATTATAGCGCTGGTCTACTAACAGGAACCGTGAGGTAACGGATACGATTCATTGAAGCCTTAATTGCTGAACGTATATGTTGGGTATCTGCTTCATCTCACAGTTCGAGGATATATCCTTAAAAGGATTACAGGCTGGTTCATTAAATTGGAGACACAGGTATCTTCTCGAGTACCCTGACCACGAATGGTTTATTTTCAAAAGTGGTATCCGGCTACTAAGTGCATCAGTGGCCACTGAGCAACATTATTCCAACGCATATGCTGAACGATCTAAATTCGAGTAAGTGCACTACCTGGAGAGACTATAACTATTTATTCCCGCGACATGATGCGGAAGAGTCTAGCTTTGAGTGGACGCCACTCGGAAACGACTATAAACTCATATTCCGACTGACATGACGTCGAAGAGTTCCTATATACGAGTTTTTTACTCGGCAAAAGACTATAAAGTATTCCCGGTTGCATGATACCGAAGAGTCGCAATACCAAAGTAATCTACTCGGGAAAGACTTCCAGGTAAGATCTTTGACTTTATGTTTAATTGTCTCCACAAATTAAGCACAAAGTCGGGGGCTACACCTAATAAGGTGCGCCTATCGCGCACACTATTCATACATCTACATGAAGCCCTTCATAGCCTCGTTGCAGCTGACATGAAGCAGGACTCGGGAAGACTTACTCGGACAAAGAGTACTCGGGAGCATCGCACTCGGGTAACCTTCACCGTGGAGGATGAGCACTCGGCATCAGCTGTGACTCAACTATGAAGGTCTCAGGGGCTACTGTGGAGCCATGGGCCCCCGGGTATCTCATTACCAGTACATGGGCCACTCGGATAGAGGATGGGCCAGACCATGTAATTAGAGATAAGATAGCACCCGGCAGGCTGTGCCTTGTATAATAAGGAAACATAGCTTTAGTCGGATAGGATTCTATCTCTAAGAAGGAAATCCCTTGGTCGTATCCGACTGGGATCCTTACCATGTACCCCTGTCCCCTAGTATATAAAGGGAGGCAGGGCGCCCCATGAGGGCACGCAAGATCATTGATCGCAAAACCACCTCAGAGGAATAACACCTCAACTGGACGTAGGGTATTACCTCACATCGAGGGCCTGAACCAGTATAATTCTCTTGTGTTCCTCTGCAATCCACCGAATTCCAGGTCGCCGAGTAGCCCCATAATATTATTGCGGGTGCAAAGCATTGACAGGACTCTTCAGCATCATGTCAGCTGGAAAAAAGTGGTTTATAGTCTTTTCCGAGTGGCGTCCCACCCAGAAGTTAGACTCCTCCGCGTCATGTCAGCGGGAAAAGATATTTATAGTCTCTCCCGAGTAGTGCACTACTCGAAAGTTAGACTCTTTCGCATCATGTCAGCGGGTAAAATGTCGCTCATGGCAACTGATGGCCATGCATGTAGGCCGAGTACCACTGTATGAAAATAAATCCACGGCGTGGTCAGGTGTACCCGAGAAAGATACCTGCATCTCCAATTTTAATGAAGACCAACTTGTGATCCTTGTAAGGATATATCCTCGAGACCTAGTGGATAAAACAGATACCCAAACATATATGTTTAGCAATAAGGCTTTCAGAAGCATATCTGTTTACCTCATCGGCTCCTGTTAGTAGCACCAGCGCTATAATTTCAACTCAGCCTGCGAGCGGCCCACATGGAGCATGCTACTGTAGGAACTCATATCTTGGTGGCCTAGTGCTGACTGTGTAGGCCCAAGCTCATCTAGTCGGCATCGGCTCTATAAAACCGGGGAGAGAGAAAATGATTCCTTCATCTTTCCCAAATCAGCCAATCGCTTCGTCTTCCTCCTTCGCGCCCAACTTTTCGCCTCCTGCCTGGCTAGGGTTAGCTACTGTTGTTCCCCACCCGAACTCAGGCGATTCCAATCCTCTTCGTTTGTTCCAAGCCCCCGATTTGCTTTTCCCCAGATCTCACCGCCTCCAGTCATGCCGAAGGCTTTGGATCTTGCGGGTGCGCCGGGGAGTTCTTGGCCGATTTTAGATTGCGGCTTGGTGAAGCTGAAGTGGCTGGAGAGCGAACTAAAGTTGCCTAGCCAAGAGGTGATTCGCTGGCGGTCAGCTAGGGATGAGTCGATCCCGAATCCCCGACCTGGTGAAACGGTAGTTTTCGCCTCTTTTTTTGATCGAGGCTTGTGCCTTCCGTCTTCTGATTTCTTCCGCCACGTCCTTGACTTCTATGGGTTGGAGTTGGTGCATTTGAGCCCCAACTCGATTCTTCAGATCTCCATATTTGTTACTCTTTGCGAGTGTTTCTTGGGTGTTGAACCCCATTTTATCCTCTTCCAACATCTGTTCCATATCAAGCCTCAACCCTCCAAGAGCAATATCAATGTGATTGGGGGGCTGGTCTTTAGCTGAGGAGCGATGGGAAGAACACATATCTCGATCTGCCCTTGAAATCTTCTCTGAAGGGCTGGCACAAGGAGTGGTTTTATTGCACTGATCTAGCTCCCTCCTTGCGCCTATTTACCGGCTTGCCGCCCGTGGTTTCGCCAAATTAGTCAGCAGAGCCGTCCTTTGAAGAGATGGGCTAGGCACATCTGCTCTTGGCGAAGATAGATGACCTCAAGAGGGCTGGCCTGACAGGACCTTGGGTGGCTCGTCGCTTCCTGACAAGGCGCATTCAGCCGCTGAAGCTGAGGAGTGCATTCGGCTGGGCCTTTAAAGGCAAAAACGATCCTGACCGAGTAAGCAACAAGTCGGCAAACAAGGGGGCGGTGACCGAGACCTTGTTCGGCTACTTCTCCGAAGGGGTGGTCGCGACCGAAGATGATAACCGCTGGGTTGCAGCCTATAGCTTTATTCGGCCCCGGACCAAGGTATCCTTTGATCTTCTTCTGTGATGAATGCCTGTGGAACTGTGATTGTTCAGCATTGTGTGACGTATTTTGTTGACTCACTTATAGTGGCATGAAGAATTTGATGAAGACTCCCGCCCGTTGTCGGCCGTTGCGTCGAAAAAGAGGCCGAGTAGTCCCTCTGCTGCCCAACCCGACTCCAAGAGAGCGGGAAAGAAGCCGATTTTGTATCGGGGTGAGGGGGCCATGACACCGCGCGCCGTGGCAGGAAGCCTGAAAATAAAGGATGCCGTCATCGCGGCGTCCAGGCGATCAAGTCCCAGATTGAGACCTGCGGGTTTGAGCCCGACGTTGTCGAGCCCGGCAGCAGCACCGTCGATGAGCCAGCCAGAGCAGGCGCCGCCGAGTACGGAGGCGCCCAAGCCAACCACACCGGAATCGGGGCCGGCTCGGGCTGATGCGTCGCTGCCGACTGTAACGCTGACCGGGCCGACCACCGGAGCTAGCGCTCCGCCGGGACCTAGGTCACCTGGCAGGAAGCTGAAGTTCTCCAAGAGGTGCGCTGCTCCGGATCTTTTGAAATTCTTGCGTATTGGAGTAGTGTTTTGATGTCGTGTTTCGTTGTGCAGGAAACGGGCCGATATCGATCTCAAGGAGACCAATCCGACCGCTCCCCTTGAAGAGCCTGCCCCAGCCGAGCCGGCGGCCGCGAACGTACCCGCTGAGCTGGTGGCTAGCCCGGTCACGGAGACCGAGGTGGTCCCGATTGCAAGGTCACCGCCGCCACCCGACCAAGAGGCGGTTGCCGAGGTTGAGGCCCCAGCCCCTGAAGCGTCGCCTGTTGCGGAGGCCGCCGTCGGAGCCCCTGAGCCGGTCCCCGAGGCCGCGGGGGACGGCGGTGTTGAGGCTGGGACCCCATCGCCGTTGTGGTCATCATCGTCGTCGCCGCCGCCAGAGATCCCACACCTGCCTCGGATCGAAGCTCCTCCACGTGTGATGCCCCGGACATTCACATGGACGGCTCCTGACGGGACAGTGAAGAGCTTCAGGCTTGATGAAGTCGTCGCGAGGAGGGAGCGCGAAAGCTTGCTTCGCGCCGCTATCAGCAGGTCTAAGGGAGTTGGGGTATGATCCTTGTGGTAGAGTCTTGGCGATCTTCTTGTTTTGACGTCTGACTCCGTCCTTGATTTGTCTCTTATCCTGAGCAGAAGCTTGTCGACCGCAATGAGGCGATGACAGAAATCTTGGTCGAGGTGGCTCCCCACCTCGTAGAATTGGTGCAACTCCGGGCATTGAAGGCCAAGATGGAGGAGCGTCATGTGGGGAGGGAGGCCTGGCTGAAGAGTGGCGCCGACCAGCTCAGGGAGGAGACTTGGGCCCAAGCCGGAAAGATCAGAGGTAAAATCCCCGAATATATCTTCCCGACCGAACCGTCGATGTATTCATCCAGCTGCGTTGTTCTCGACTGCCCAGTTATGTCATGCATGCGGGGTTGAGCTCTTGGCTAATCTGTCGTGCAGCCCTCGAAGCGGAGTTGAAGACCCGAACAGAGAGGGAGTGGCAGCTGAAGGAGGCCGAAGAAGCTAGGGCCGAGCTTGAAAAGGTCAAGGCCAACCTGACAAAGGCCAACACCGAGCTTGACCGGGAGAAGGTCAAGTTGAAGGAGGCCATCGCCAAGCTCGGTAAGGAAAAAGCTGAACTGGAAAAGACCGTGGCTGGGTGGGAGGCCGACTACGAAAGTAAGTCCTCAACCTGACCGTGATCTTAGCCAATCCATTAGTCGTTCCGTCGGTAGCCGAATCTGACAAATTTACTTGCCAGCGGACCTGGGCAGACATGAGAGCCAATGTCCAGGCCCAGTATCGGTTCTACACAGAGGAGATAAGAGTGATCAGGGAGTCACGGGAGGCCCTCATCGGGTCCGTGAAAGGGCTCCTTGACCTCATAGATCCCCGCCCTATGGGGACCAGTTGCAGCAGAATCCCCCAGATAGAGGCGCGTCTCGAGGATGCACCGAGTGCCTTGAAAAAGTACTCGAATGAGCATGTTGTTGCCGGCGTGGCCTAGACCCTGGCGATGACCAAGTCCATCTACACAAGGGCAGATATTGAAGCCATCAGGGAGGGGTTTGCCGAAGAGACGACGCCCGAGGAGGCGCTGGAGCTGATTGCCCGGGCGAAGCCAACTGATGAAATAATTACCTGAGACCTGGGTCTGTAAGGGCAACATGTTATGTAGTCGGTATATATAAACTTTTGTAAACAAGCATGTGTAAATATGTGTGTAGTGCCGCCAAGCTTATTACTCAGTTGTCATTAGCTTTACTTGACCGTGTAGTATGCACCGAGTTAGTCTGTCAGAACTTAATAAAAACGTTCAAAGTAAGAAGCTGTACTCGGGCAAACGTGACAGTCGTAGTAAGGCTTCATAACCGAAGTAAGATAAGCTCGTATGTTATTGACAGAGCACATATATACATGCAGCCCCCGACTCACTACTCGGTTGATACAAGCGGCGTAGTGAGTCAGAGGAATTGTACACATGAAAATTATAGAACTCAGGTATAGAAAGGACGTAGCTGTTCTATGTTCCATGAGTTGCTGATGAGAACGCCGTCTTCGGTCTTCAGTCGGTAGGTGCTTGGCCGCGTGACCTCGGCTATAATGAACGGCCCTTCCAAGATTGGGGATAATTTATGCCTGTCTTTGGTGGTTTGTATTTTCCTCAGAACGAGATCCCCGACCAAAAAGGCGCGGCCACGGACATTGCGATTGTGGTAGCGACGTAGGCCTTGAAGATACCTTGCCGACTGGATTGTTGCAGTATCTCTTGCTTCTTCTAGCTGATCTAACTCAACCAGTCGGGTATTGTTGGAGTCATCTTCTGAATAACCCGGACTCGCGGAGAGGCGAACTGTAACTCTGTCGGTAGCATAGCCTCGGCACCGTAGACCAGGAAGAAAGGGGATTGCCCTATTGCCCGACTAACCGTGGTTCTGAGAGACCAGAGAACGGATGGGAGTTCTTGTACCCACCGGCCCGCATATGGTTGTAGTCGGTCGAATATCCTGGCCTTGATGCCTTGTAAAACTATACCGTTGGCTCGTTCGACCTGCCTGTTGCTCCGCGGGTGTGCCACAGATGCGTAGCAGATCTTGATGCCGAAATCTTCGCAGAAGTCTTGGAATACGCCGGCCACGAACTGAGTACCGTTGTCGGTGATGATGCGGTTAGGGACCCCGAACCGGTATAGTATACTCATGATGAAGTCCTTTGCTCATGCCGCTGTAATTGTTGCAACGGGTTTAGCCTCAATCCACTTGGTGAATTTATCCACCGTGACGAATAAATGTGTGAACCCTCCTGGCGCTTTCTTGAAAGGCCCGACCATGTCGAGCCCCCATACTGCGAATGGCCAGGAAATAGGGATAGTTTGGAGTTCTTGGGCTGGGAGATTTGTTTGTCTTGCGTAGAACTGGCAACCCTCGCACTTGCGAACGATATCTTTGGCGTCTGTTACTGCTGTGGGCCAGAAAAATCCGTGCCGGTAAGCCTTTCCGACTAACGTCCTAGATGCGGCATGGTTGCCACATATGCCCGAGTGAATCGAATGCAGAATCTGCTTGCCCTCCTCGGTGGTGACGCAGCGCATGAGGACACCGGATGTGCTCCTTCGGTACAGGTCTTCTCCGACTAGTAGGAAGCTTTTGCTTCGATGCTTAATCTGCTCGGCTTGGCTGCGATCTTCTGGGAGTTCATCATCCAGGAGAAATTTGACAACAGGAGTCCTCCAGTCTTGACATACGTGCAGCACCTCATCTATGGCCGGGGTAGGCTCGCCTCCTGACTGCTCCGGCGCCGGTTTCTTCTTGACTGATGGCTCCATAAGTTGCTCGACAAAGATTCCAGTCGGAACTGCTTCTCGCTTGGATCCCATGTTTGCCAGCTCGTCTACTGCATCATTGTATTGACGCAAGACATGTGTGATTTCTAGCCCATCGAACTTGTTTTCCAGTTTGCGGACCTCCTGACAGTATGCCGCCATGGTATCGTCGAGATAAGTCTAGTCTTTCATGACTTGGTTTACCACGAGTTGAGAATCCCTGCGCACAACCAGTCGACGTATGCCGAGTGATATAGCGATGCAGAGCCCGTGAACAAGTGCCTCGTACTCGGCGACGTTGTGGGAAGCCGGGAATGGATTTGTAGAACGTACTTCAGTTTTTTGCCAGTGGGGGACGTCAATATGACTCCGGCCCCGGCGCCGCCGATCCGTAGAGAACTGTCGAAGTACATTGTCCAGTACTCTAGCTTTGCTGTTGGTGTTGGGAGTTGAACTTCTGTCCACTCGGCCACGAAGTCGGCTAGAGCTTGAGATTTAATTGCTGTCCATGGCTAAAAGGTATGTCGAACGCCATCAACTCGAGTGCCCATTTAGCAATTCGGCCAGTGGCCTCGCGATTATGAAGGACATCCCCGAGTGGAAACGCTGTGACCACCGTGACTTGATGTGCTTGAAAGTAATGCACCAGCTTCCGGACTATGATGAGTAGGCCATATAGCAGCTTCTGGACCTGCGGATATCTCGTTTTGGAGTCAGCAAGGACCTCGCTAACAAAGTAAGCTGGCCGTTGTATTTTCTGAATATGACCCTGTTCGGATCGCTCCACCACCAATACCGTGCTGACTACCTGAGTGGTTGCCGCCAGATATAGCATTAGCGGTTCTTGGGGCATGGGCGACGCCAACACGGGAGGTGATGTGAGGAATTGTTTGAAATCTTCGAAGGCTTGCTGGGCTTCTGGAGTCCATTGGAAATTGTCGGCCTTTTTGAGTAGCTTGAAGAAGGGCATGCCCCGTTCGCCCAGTCGGGAAATAAACCGGCTAAGTGCCGCCATGCAGCCCATCAGCTTCTGGACGTCTTTGAGGTTAGTCGGGGGTGCCATGTTCCTGATGGCGTTGACTTTCTCCGGATTGGCCTCGATGCTGCGGTGTGAGACGATGAAGCCGAGTAACTTTCCGGATGGCACACCAAAGGCGCATTTTTCCAGGTTCAACTTCATCTTGAATCTTCGAAGGTTTTGGAAGGTTTCTTCCAGGTCAGCGATGAGGTCTTCTTTGGACTTGGTCTTGATCACCACGTCATCGACGTAGGCTTCCACGTTGCACCCGATCTGGGTGTGCAGACACCGCTGAATGGCCCGTTGATAGGTTGCTCTAGCATTTCTCAGACCGAACGGCATTGTGATGTAGCAGTACGCTCCAAACAGCGTGATGAAAGATGTCTTTAAGCAGTCTTCCTCCCTCAGGCTGATTTGATGGTATCCCGAGTAGCAGTCGAGAAAGCTGAGTAGGTCGCACCCTGCCGTGGAATCAATCACCTGATCTATCCGGGGAAGACCAAATGGGTCCTTGGGGCACGCTTTGTTGAGGTCGGTGTAGTCGACGCACAAGCGCCATTTACCATTTTTCTTCCGGACCAAAACTGGGTTTGCCAGCCAATCCGGGTGATAGACCTCTTTGATGAACCCGGCTGTGAGGAGCTTGGTAATCTCCTCCCGAATAGCATCCTTGCGGTCTTGTGCGAAGCGCCGCAGCCGTTGCTTGACTGGCTTGGCGTCTGTCTTCACGTTTAGGGCGTGCTTGATCACCTCCCTTGGTACGCCCGGCATGTCGGACGGTTTCCACGTGAAGATATCCTTGTTGGCTTGGAGGAAGGTGACGAGCGCGTCTTCCTATTTGGGGTTGAGTCCGGTCCCGACTAGAGAAGTCTTGGAGGGGTCGGAAGGGTCCAGGGGGATCTTCTTCATGTCAGAGTCCGCTGAAATTCCCGACTTCGCTGCTTTTTTCGCCGGAACTTGATCCTGCTCAACTTCGGTTGTGGCGGCTTGCCGAATGCTATCGCGCCCGACTGTCGCCTCTTGTGATTGAGCCAGTTCGTAGCTCTCCTTGTCGCAGGTGAAGGCTTGCTTGATGTCGCTGCGGAGGGAGAGGACTCCTACTGGCCCAGGCATCTTCAGCACTATGTATGTATAGTGCGGTATCGCCATGAATTTGGAGAGTGCCGGTCGTCCGAGTATCGCGTGGTACGCGGTCTCGAAGTCGGCCACCTCGAAATAGACGTTTTTCGTGCGGAAGTTATCCTGCGTGCCGAAGGTTACCGGCAAGGCTATCTGCCCAAGTGGGGTTGATGACATGCCGGGAATTATCCTGTGGAAGGGCGCGGTGCTCGGCCGTAGTTCTGAACGAGGAATCTTCATCTCGTCCAAAGTCTTGGCGAACAAGATATTGAGCGTGCTACCTCCGTCGATGAGGGTTTTCTTCAGCCTGATGTTTCTGACAACCGGGTCCAGGACGAGTGGATAGCGTCCTGGGTGGGAAACCTGATCTAGGTGATCTGCGCGATTGAAGGTGATGGCCATCTCTGACCAGCGCAGGTACTGGGGGTGTCCGTCGTGGAGACCGTGTTGATGTTGCGCGCTGAAAGCTTCTGTTTGCGCTTGGACTCGTACGCGAGCGGCCCCCCGAAGATGTGGTTGAGCTCGGCTTGAGGATCTTGGAAGTCGTTAGCTGGACCCGAGTCTGGCTTGTCTTTGTCTTTGTCGGCGCCAGACGGTGAAACCTGCTCGGAGGCAAACTTCTTGAGCATATAGCAGTCTTTGGCCGCGTGCTTGCCCTTGGGGTGGAAGGGGCATGGCCTGCTCATGACTTTCTGGTAGTCGTTATTCCGCTGGGGCCGCGACCAAGTGTGCTCCATGTTGGCCACCTCATTGTCCGACTTCCGTTTATGGCTGCCAGACTTGTTTTGAGACAGCTCATTGTCGGTTTTCTCCTTTGGGTCCTTCTGTCTGGACTCCTTCTTCTAGTCGAGGGCTTCTGCGACCGCTTTAGCCGAGTCGGCGTATTAATTGGCCATGTCGAACAGAGCCCGAACGGACGGTGGTGGTTTTTGAGTGAACTTCGCGATGAATGGGGCGTCCTTTACTCCCTTGCGGAAGACGGAGATGATAGCCTCATCGTGGATCGTTGGGATCTTGTTGCGCTTCTCGGAAAACCTCTTGATGAAGTCTCACAGAGACTCGTTCTTCTTCTGGTGCAGCTGATAAAAATCGTGCTCTGAAGATGGTCCCTCGTAGGTGCCCTGAAAATTCGCAATGAACCACTCCCTGAGTTCTCCCCAGGAACCGATCGACCGCTTCGGGAGGCCTGTCAGCCATGTCCTCGCTGAGTCGGCTAGTGCAACCGGGAGGTAGTTAGCCATGGCTTTGTTGTCACCCCCAACAGCTCGAACCGCTAGGGTATATACGGTGATCCAGGACTCGGGATTTGTCTTGCCGTCATATTTTTCGATCCCTATGGACTTGAAGCCAGTCGGCCAGTGGACGTCTTGCAGCTCCCGAGTGAAAGCTGGGATCCCTTCGTCTTCGTGGGGGCTCGGGCTCCGACCACGGCGGTTGAACCACTCGTGATGGAGGCCAAAGCGCTCGTTTTCGTCTTCTAGTCGGCGATGCTCGTCCTCTTGTCGCTCGCGGCGCCAGGCACTGATAGTATGGCGAAGGTCATGCTGTATGCGCTCTCGGAGGTCTTGATTAGGCCGGCGATCATACTGGTGACAGCATCGGTTGTTGTTATTATTATTACCGAGTGTAGTTTGCCTGGACTCTTCGCGTTGCCGACTTGAGCCGGCCGCCCGACGCTGAGCTGATGTGGACGAGCCCGCCGCTGGAGATCCTGACCTATTAGTCGGTATTATGGTGTCGCCCGACTGCTGTTGTTGGCAGGCAGCAGCTGTGATCATCGCCTTGATCTTGGCGATGGTTGGGGTGGCCTGGTGGTCAGGCCCGAGCTGGAGCATGTCCAGCAAAGTTGTGGCGGCCACAACGTTTTGTTGCGGCGTGACGAAGACGTCGTGATCGCCGACTTTGGTTTGGAGAATTTGCTGCTGGGCTGCTCGCCCAGCTCTGCGCAGCCCGTCGTTGCAAGCCTCGCGATCAGCTTCCTCCTGTTGTTGTAGTCGGCACGCCTCCTCCTGGGCGGTGTTGAAGCCATGAAGATTTCGCGGGGGAGGAGAAAACTAGCCAGACTGGAGTCCGAACTGGTGTTCGAACCGTTATCCGACTTGGAGTCGGACTCCGAGTAATTTATCGGAGTGAGAACGACCCCAACCTCTCTAGATCCAATCTGAAACGGCGCTTGGCCGTGTCCAAACTGAACCATAGGAGATCGGGTTTGTTGCGCAGAGTGTAAATCTGCAACGTCACCGAGTCTGTGTGGGAGATTGACGATCGCCCCTCTTCTCGGCCCAACCCGGGCTGGCTCAAGGCCTAGCGCAAGTCGGACGCCGAAAGAGAGAGTTGTCCCTACGCTTGGCGATGTGAAGGACTGCCGCAGTAAGTCGGGGAAGGAGATCGCGACGTCCTGTGAGCCGACTGGTGCTATGTTGGCTAGTTCCTCAGCCGGCAAGATTGGGTCTGCCTCAGCCAAGGTGAGATTGCCGAGTTGATCAGCGACGAAGTCAAGGCTCCCGAAGGTAATTGCGTCTCTGGGGGAGAACCTGTGGCTGTTGACTCCGTTGGTTGAATCCATCGAATCTGCTGATGAAGAATTCGCCGGAGCCCCTACCTGGCGCGCCAACTGTCGATGCTTTGCACCGGCAATAAAACTATAGGGCTACTCGGCGAAGGTGAATTCGGTGGATTGTAGAGGAACACAGAAGACTTATACTGGTTCAGGCCCTCGATGTGAGGTAATACCCTACGTCCAGTTGAGGTGTTATTCCTCTGAGGTGTTTGATGATCGATGATCTTGTTGTGGTTGCCCTGAGGGGCGCCCTGCCTCCCTTTATATACTAGGGGACAGGGGTACATGATAAGGATCCCAGCGGATACGGCCAAGGGATTTCCTTCTTAGAGATAGAGTCCTATCCGTCTAAGACTATGTTTCCTTATTATACAAGGCAAAGCCTGCCGGGTGCTATCTTATCTCTAATTACATGGTTCGGCCTATCCTCTATCTAAGTGGCCCATATACTGGTAATGAGGTACCCGGGGCCCATGGACTCCACACCATCCAAGGCTGTGAACTATAAGCGCAAGTCAGAAGAAATTGTGGCCACCGTCAACCACGCCCGACCACGACCCTTCAAGGCAGGCGACTACCAGAAAATCATGAACAGGCCATGCCCTTTCCACCCAAAGGGGAAGCACGCGGACAAGAACTGCTTCATGCTCAAGAAGTTTGCTTCTGAGCAAATGTCTACATCTGGCAAACAAAAAGATAAAGTCAAGCTAGACTCAGGTCTAGCCGGCGATTACCAAGATTCCCAGGCTGAGCTTAATCACATGTTTGCAGGGCCGCCAACATAGGAGTCCAAGCGCAAACAGAAGTTAATTGCTCAAGAAGTGAACTCAGTCTCTACTAACACCCCCTAATATCTACGCTGGTCCGAAGTGGCGCATCTAGGGCGATATCCACTCATCCTAGACCCAATCATCAGAAACATCAAGTTGAAGAAGGTTCTTCACGACGGAGGAAGCGCTCTCAACATCCTTTTTGCCAAGACACTCGACGAGATAAAAATACCTCGATCTGAGTTACGGTCGAGTACAACTCCCTTCCACGAGGTAATCCCCGGCCTCTCTTCAACCCCACTCGGTTAGATAACTTTACCGGTTACCTTTGGCACGCAGGAGAATTTTCGCACCGAGAACATCTGTTTTGAGGTTGCCGACTTCGAGACAACATACCATGCCATACTTGGAAGACCGGCACTTGCCAAGTTTATGGCGGTACCTCACTACACATGCATGATGCTCAAGATGCCTAGCCCAGTAGGAGTGCTCCCCCTATGTAGTGACGTCAAACAAGCCTTCACCTGCGACAAGGAGAGCTATGAGTTGGCCCAATCACAAGAGGCTGTAGTCAGACGAAGCAATATTTGGCAAGCAGCATCAATTTCAAAGGAGGGTGACAAAGTCTCAGCAAAAAAGGTGGCCAAGTCAGGGATTTCAGTGGAGTCAGAAACCAAGAATATCCCCCTGGACCCTTTCGATCCCACCAAGACCGCGCTTGTTGGGACCGGACTCAACCCCAAATAGGAAGAGCTCGTCACCTTCCTCTAGGCAAACATGGGTATTTTTGCTTGGAAGCCTTCCGAAATGCCTGGTGTACCAAGGGAGGTGATCGAGCATTCTCTCAACGTCAAGCCGGACACCAAACCAGTCAAACAACGACTACGGCGATTCGCACAAGACCGCAAAGATGCTATCTGTGAGTAGATAACTAAGCTCCTGGCAGCCGGGTTCATCAAAGATGTCTACCACCCAGATTGGCTGGCAAACCCAGTCTTGGTCCAGAAGAAGAACATTAAATGGTGCATGTGCATCGACTACACCGACTTAAACAAAGCGCGTGTCCCAAAGACCCATTTGGTTTACCTAGTTTAGATCAGGTGGTCAACTCAACTGCGGGATGCGAACTACTCAGCTTTCTCGACTGTTACTAGGGATACCATTAGATAAGTCTCAAGGAAGAGGACTGCCTAAAGACTTATTTTATCATGCCGTTTGGAGCATACTGCTATGTCACTATATCGTTCGGGTTGAAAAATGCTAGTGCGACGTATCAACGTGTCATGCAGCGGTGTCTTCATACTTAACTCAGGCACAATGTGGAGGCATATGTCGATGACGTGGTAATCAAGACCAATTTCAAAAGTGATCTCATCGCTGACCTAGAGGAGACCTTTCAAAGCCTTCGAAGATTCAAGATGAAACTTAACCCGGAAAAGAGCGTCTTTGGTTTCATCATTTCACAATGTGGCATTTGAGGTGGTCGCAAAGAAGATCGACACAAGTATGAACATGGCACCACCGACCAGCCAGAAGGATGTGCAAAAGCTGACCGGTTGCACGGCAGCATTGAGCCGATTTGTTTCTCGACTTGGCGAATGAGGGATGCCCTTCTTCAAGTTATTGAAGAAAGTTGATAATTTTCAATGGACGCCTGAAGCCCAGGAAACCTTTGAAGACTTCAAGAAATTTCTCACGTCACTACCCTTGTTGGCTTCACCAATGTCCCAGGAACCACTTATGCTGTATCTGGTGGCAACCACTCAGGTAGTCAGCACGGTTTTGGCCATCGAGCACGAAGAACCAGGACATATCCAAAAGGTACAACAAACGTTGTACTTCGTCAGTGAAGTCCAGGTGAATCCAAGATGCGCTATCCTCAAGTCCAGAAGCTGCTCTATGGATTACTCATAACTGTCTGGAAGCTGGTGCACTATTTCTAATCCCACCAGGTCACGGTTGTCACTTCATTTCCACTCGGGAATGTCCTACATAACCGTGAAGCCACTGGCAGAATCGCTAAATGGGCACTCGAGTTGATGGTGTTTGACATCATCTTCCAGCCACAAACAACGATCAAATCTCAAGCACTCACCGACTTCGTAGACGAGTGGACAGAAGTTCAGTCGGTTACCCCTACAGACAACCTTGAGTACTAGACAATGTACTTCGACGATTCTCTACGGATCAGCGGAGTAGGAGTTGGCATTGTTCTGACGTCACCAACAGGAGAAAAACTCAAATACATCCTTCAAATACATTTTCCTACATCCCACAATGCCGCCGAGTACGAAGTACTCATCCATAGACTCCACATTGCCATCTCACTCGGTATTCAAAAATTGGTGATATGCGGGGATTCCCAACTAGTAATAAACCAAGTCAAGAAGGACTGGACATACTTGGATGACAACATCATAGCATAATACCAAGAAGTGCGGAAGCTGGAAAACAAGTTTGACGGGCTGGAAATCACTATGTTTTGCACCAATAAAATGAAGTAGCAAACGAACTAGCTAATATGGGATCCAAGCGTGAAATGGTCCCGACTGGAGATTTTGTTGAGCAGTTGATGGAGGCATCAGTCAAGAGAAAACCAAACCTCGACTAGTCGGGGGCTGAGCCAAAACCTGAATCAAAGGAGGTGCTTATTATTTCTCAAGACTGGTGGACTCCAATCATCCGATTCTTATTGGAAGACGAGCTCCCAGAAGACCGCAGTGAAGCCGGATAGGTTAAACGTCGGGGCAATAGCTTTATCATGGTTGGAGAAGAACTCTTTCATCGAAGTGCATTCGGAGTCCTCATGCCCTACGTCATACCTGAGGAGGACAACCAAATTCTGCAATCAATCCACTCAGGCATCTGTGGCAACCATGTTGCATCAAGGACGTTAGTCGAAAAGACTTATAGACAGGGTTTCTTCTGGCCTACTGTGGTTACTGACACAAAAGACATAGTTTGGACATGCAAGGGATGTCAATTTTTTGCTCGGCAAACACATTAACTAGCTCAGGAGTTGCAGACAATTCCAATATCTTGGCCCTTTGCGGTCTAGGGGCTTGATATGGTTGGGCCTTTCAAGAAAGCGCCAGGAGGGTTCACACACTTGTTTGTCACGGTGGATAAGTTCACAAAGTGGATTGAGGAAAAACCCGTTGCTACCATAACTGCGTCCAGGGCAAAAAAACTTCGTCATAGGTATTATTTATCGATTTGGAGTTCCCAATCACATCATATCAGACAACGACACTCAGTTCACCAGTGGCATCTTTCAAGATTTCTGTGACGAATTTGGCATCAAGATCTGTTATGCTTCTATGGCTCACCCATAGAGTAATGGGCAGGTTGAGCGCGCAAATGACATGGTCTTGCAGGGTATCAAGCCTAGGGTGTTCGACCGACTATGACCATATGCAGGGCAGTGGGTACAAGAACTCCCATCTTTTCATTGGTTTCTATGAACCACGGCTAGTCGGGCAACAGGGCAATTCCCTTTCTTCCTAGTCTATGGTGCCGAGGTCGTGTTACCAACCGAGTTGAAGTTCGGCTCTCCGTGAGTTCAGGCCCACTCAGAAGAAAAATCAAATGAACATTGACCGGTTGATCTTGATCAGTTGGACGAAGCAAGGGACATTGCAACAATTCAGTCGGCAAGATACCTTCGAGGCTTATGTCGTTATCACAGTCGTAATGTCTGTGGCCGCGCCTTTTTGGTGGGAGATCTCGTATTGAGAAAAATCCAAAACACCAAAGACAGGCACAGATTATCTCCCTCATGGGAGGGCCGTACATTATCACTAAGGTGACACACCCGGGGCTTACCAATTGAAGACTGAAGATAGCGTCCTAGTCAACAACTCATGGAACATAGAACATCTACGTCTTTTCTATGCCTGAGCATTGTACTCAATTTATACATATAAATAAAGTTTTCTACTCTGACTCACTACGCCGATTGTTCCAACCGAGTAGTTAGTCAAGGGCTACATGCTGATAACACATCTGCTGTTATTGCTTAAACTCGAGTCTGTTTTATTTAAGTCACGAATTCTTATAATGATCAAGCTAACTTCTGCCGAGTACAATCTTATTGGATAAACGCTTTTTAAAGTTGGTCCTCATCGCTCAGCATAATTTGGCTGATTAGATAAGGCTAATGATGGCTACGATAAAACAAGTACTCATGAAGATTTTACATAAGTATAGAAACACATGTATTTACAGCATATACAATTACCAAGTGTATCTTCTACACATCATACTTAAAAGGTTTCTTTGCCTAATTCACAGCACAACTACAGTGGCAACTCCTTGGCTATCACTCTTGCACTGGGGCTTGCCTGGTTGATCAGCTCAAGGCCTTGCTTTGGAGTCGTGCCCTCTGCAAACCCCTCACCGACTACCTCAATATCCACCCAGGGGTAAAGAGACTTAGTCATTGCGAGAGCCTAGGTGTTCCCTAGGGTAGCATGCTCCGTAGCGAAGTCTCTCAAGACGGCCAGAGCATCTCAAAGCTATTGCAGCACTTGGGCGGGCGTGCTTGTGCTGGACCCGACTTTTCTCGGCTGCATGATATCCAATAGAGACTTTGGAGAATCCACGATGGCACTTCGCAAGTCTTCTATTGTCTTGATCTCCTCGCCGAAGGAGTTGAACTGTGTCTGCACATTTACCTTGTAGTCTGACATTCAAAAGAAAAGTCATGAGGGAAGCAGCTCACTTAGTCGGCTAAAACCCAAAAGCAGACAAGCAACTTACTTGCAAACTCGGCATCGACCTTGGACTTCACCTTTTCAAGATCTGCGAGTTCTTTCCTTAGGTGCTCTATCTCTAGGGACTGATTGTGGAGTTTGGTTTCATGATCTACAGCTAGACAAATTTAAAGAGCAATTTGCAGAGGATACCTGGAGCTACTCGAGCAATGGAGGGACTTACCTCAGATGGTCCCAATCTTTTCCCATTGCTCGTCGCACAACTTATTAACTGAGTCCCTCAGCCAGGCCTCCCTCTCCTTTCTGGTCCTTTCCAGCTCGTCCTTCTCAGCCTGGAGCAGGGTAAATTGAGCAATCTGAGGAGTAAGCCTGGCAAGTGCCTGACTCATGTTCTTAGATCGATCAACAATTTTCTACAAGGCAAGTAATTGTCGAGGAAGATGATCGATTATAAAGCTACACAACCAACAATGAAGTTGAAGCCATGGTAAGTTGAGTTGTTTACCTGGACTTGCCTCGAAGCCTTGATGGTGGCCTCGAAAAGCTCAATCCACTCCTTTTTAGTAGCCTCCTCATCTAGCCTCAGGGTATCCACACTCCCATCTGGGTTAATCTAGTGGAACCCAGGGGAAATCGTGTGGTGGGGCTTTGAGTCTTGGGAGGCCGCCTTCCTCAAAAGAAGGGGATGATGGAGGAGAGGGAATCACTGGTCTGGGGCCTTCAGGCAGCATTGGCTCCTTAGCTGGCCACGTGACTAGATCTTCAGCCGGACCTGTAGCCTCCCGACTGGGAGAGGCTTGTGGTTCGGTCGGGTGCATCACCTCGCCCTCAGGGGCTGGGGCGGCACTCGGCTCGGGCTACGGTCTCTCTGCCCCGACCTCAGTCGGGGCTGGGATGGTGATGGAGGCAAGTGGCGCTATCCCCTTGGCAACAGCATCACTAGGCTTCCTGCACAATTATTCAGCAATCAAGACATTGCAACACACATCAGGATATTCGAAGACTAAATATCTTATACCTCTTGGAAGTCTTAAACCTCCACCCCTATGTATCATGGGGGGAGGTAGCTGGCGAAGAGCCCGAAGGCTCACTCGGAGAGGCCGTGCTACTTGGTGTTGGCCCATGAGGTGCGACATCGGGTGGTGCAGTGCATGGGCTAGTCAGCTCGGTAGTCGGTGCGGCCAGCTGGGTCGGTGGTGTGGCAGGCACTACAGCTACGGTTTTGGCTGGTGCTGAAGCTGTGCCATCGGTGTCCCTGATCGTAGGACCTCTTGATGCCTTAGTCAGCGTGCCTTTAGGCTAGGCCTGGTCCTGTACAGGTTGCTTCCCAGCTCACTTAGAGCTGGGTTGGTCAGCCAATGGGCTAGCTGGCTGCTTTCTTGAGCCCCCAGCTAGTCGGCCTAGAGGGTTCAACACGAAGTTGGCGTTCTCCTACAAGCAATGCATAAGAGGACAACTTCATACATCCTAGATACACTGCATCCGTCATAGGCAAGCATCAAAGAAGCTGTATGTCGGAGGCATACATTTAGCCTAGGTCTACTCAGGCAGAAGGGCTTGGGGCACTTATCGGTATCCAGAGTCTCTATGATGCCATTTATGAAATAGCGAAGCAGATTATCCGTCACTATATCCCATTTGACTAGATCGGTATACTCCCTAGTTGGATCATTTTTCCCCTGGTACTCGTACCCGGGGTGGATCCAGGCCTTCAAGGGCTATCTGCGTTGGCTCAGAAACATTCGGCGATCCAAGGCCCTATTAGTCCATTCTTCTTCAGAACTTCGATCTTGTCCACCAGCTGCCACACTTGCACCATTTCGGCCTCCGAGGGGAGGGCCGACCAGCACTCTAGAACCTTGGGAGGATTCCCAACAAAGAATGACAAGGAGGGCTCTGGATTTGCACAGTAAAACCACTCCTGGTGCCACCCTTTCAGAGAAGTCTTTTGGGGGAGGTGAAGATATATTTTCTTCATCTCATTTCGAAGCTGCAACCCAGCTCCCCCTATGACTTGGGGATTGGATTTGGATGGTTGTGGCTTAATGTAGAAGAAGAAGCGGAAAAGGTTGAAGTGGGTATCGATCCCCAGGAGGGCCTCACAGAGAGTCATGAAGATAGAGATATGAAGAATGGAGTTGGGGTTGAGATGAATGAGCTCAATCTGATAGAAATCTAGAAGAGTTCGGAAGAAATCAGAGGTAGGAAGAGCGAAACACCTACCAAAAAAGGACTCAAAAACCAAGATCTCGTGGAAGTCAGGAGTAGGGAGTGATTCACCTTTGGGCGGGTGCCAGTTGATGAGTTCTATTTGCTTGAGGCACTTGTTCTGCTCTAGATCAGCTAGCTTGGAAGAACATGGAGTTGATGTCAGCCAGGTTCCCGCTGGGACGTGGGGACCGTCGGACGAAGACTTTGGCAAGGTGAGAATCTGGAAAGTGAGGGGAAAGCTTCTAAACAAGGAGAATCGACGTTGGATTGGAGAGCTTTGCGGATCTGTGAAGGGGAGCTCGAGTTGTGTGGAAACCCTAAGTTGGGAGTGGATAGCACAAGAGCTTCACACGCGGATTCGGGAGGCGAAACATTTTGGCGATTTGGGGACGAAAGGGGAATCTTTTCTCTCTCCCCGAGATTTATAGGCCTGCGCTGGAGGTTGGTTTGGGCCGGCTTGCTCTGTAATGGGCTGTAAGATATGAGTTCCCAAATAGCATGTCCTAAATAGGTGTAACGCCCATAAATTCGTAACCAGAATTCTGAACATTCCTGTGTATTAAATCCCTATCCAGGAAAGCCAGGGTACACAATACCAAGTTGTCATACAGAGTGCATCTTACAAACAAAATAAAATTGTCTCACATAAATGCAGTGGTAAATATAAATAAAGCCTATATACAACTGGCTAAGCAGAGGCTTCCAACCCACAGGCATCTTAACGGCGGATCCAGCCTAGTCCTCCTGATGATCCTCGTCAGACAGGTACTCCACCACTGAGAGGGGAAGGGGAGTAAGACTGAGTACCACCTACAGTACTCAACAAGTCACACCCGCAAATATGCACAATGCACGGGAGACAAAGATAGGCTAGGGGTTTACTTGCGTAAAAGCAATTGCAAACAATAGTAATTTGCAAATAGTAAAAGGTTGATTAATTGAACAATATTAATCTTCCACTGATCAACGTTACACCACGTTAACCAGGCCCAATCATCCATCCTAACACTCTAGCAAATTTTCATGTCAATTTATTATAGTGAGACTAATCATGGTGAGTCTTGACCAAAATACCCATGACCGCGGGCACGGCTATTCGAATAGATTTACTCTGATCAGAGGTGTACAACTGTACCCACAAGACACAGCCCCACACACGTTCCCATGTACCGGCGTGTCACCACGACACCCCACGAGAGGCTGTGACAGGACCGTTCACGTAACCTCTCCCTAACCATCCACACCACGTTGAGGTTGCACCTGCCAACAGGACACCCCATATCAGCCAGGCTACCCCCCTTGCACCACAATGGATCTGGAAGACGATCAACCCAACCCCGAGCCGACCCAACTCCATCACACCCATTCTCACCAACGGTGCCTAGGAGAGGGAGAAGAAATGCTACAAGCCCAGCCGTTGCCCACGCTGGCTTGTGGAATGTACGATTAATTGCCCAAGGCGTTCCCGCGAACCAGTCCTTAATTGCCATGGGTGCGACGAACAAAACCATGCACCCACGGCCCACCATTTAGGTCCAATTTTAGTAGTTTAATATGAACATATCCGAAGTTCCATTTCCCGACATAGAATCGAACAATAAATGTAAGTAAGAGCATTTAATTCCCCATGTGAGCAAATAGTCTCTAAGCATGGCTAAGAATCCTAATCATATCATCTAGTCATATTATTACCCAGCTACAAAGGTATACAGGAGGAATCAAGCCATAGCAATTAAAATTGCATCCATATAGGTCAACCTTCCCACATGAAATAAAGAAATAATGCATGTTTATTAATTTAAAACAAACATTTTGCAATAAATGGGCACAATTTGATTGAGGAAACGATGTAACTCGCCTTGCTCTGGCTCATCGAACTCAACAATGACTTCGTAGTAAACTAGAGAGTCGACGGCGTCAGTTTCTATAGCAAACAACGCACAAAAAATTAAAAATAGTACATGTGGACACTGAACAGGGGCTGAAAGTATTTTTAATGGATTCTTAGTATTTTTCTGGATTTAATGAAATTTGGATGGAATTAATCGGAGATCGTATGAATTTCTTTTGAATTTTAGAAGTTTTACTATGATTTTCCTATGCAAAAACAATTTCTAAATGATTTATTGCACATTAACAAGGATTTAATGCGTCAACGGACCATAGAGCCGGCGCCGATAGGCGGGACCAATGGCTCAGTGGCGCATGAGAGTACGGCGGACGGTGGACGTAGTCCACGCACGTGCGACCGTGAACACAAGCGCACGAGCGGCCCCAATCTGCTGAGGTAGATCGAACGGCTCAGATCAAGCCGAGGCCAAGCCCCGCCGGCGCACGCGGCCCGATGGTTGTCGCCGGTGACCATCCGGCCCAGCGGAGGGTAATAGCGAGCAGCGGAGGAGGTGAGGAATGCGACGGGGTGCTCACCAAGGTGCAACGATGGACGGACGCAGCAAGGCGTGGTGAAGCTAGCGAGCGCAAGCGCGGTAGTCGACGGCGGCTGTAGCGACGACGACGTGCGACTGGAGTTGGCGGAGCGTGGCGGCGGTTTGGGAACTCGGCGCGGAGGGGCTTAGGGTACTCGGCAGATGGGGGCAACTGAGGGGAAAGTGAGGGCGGAGCATAGAGATGGTTTTTATGTACTCAGCTACGGGAGTTTGTGGCTAGGTTGGCCGAATTTCATGAGAAAGTGGGCGGCAGCGATGGCGGGATCTGCGAAATTGGTCCGCGAGCGTGCGCGAAGAAAGTGGAGGAGTGGGGGAACGGATAGGCGACAGTGTCCACGTCGTTTGACCCACGTGCAAGGGCGGGAGATCGTGGACCAAGGAGAAATCGCATGGCGCTGGCGAGCGGATCCCCTTCGGTCGATTCGGCCTAAGGTTGATGATGGGTCCGACATGTGGGCCCGGTCCCACATGTCGGTGGGAGGGAGAGAGACGCGGGCGAGCGAGCGCTGGCGAGCGAGTCCCGACTATCAGCAGCATGGGGGAAAAGAGAGGCACGGGCACTGGAGCTGACGGGCGGGTCCCATGCGGCAGAGAGAGAGGAGAGGCGCGCACGGCCACGACTGATAGGTGGGGTCCACGGGGAGGCACGCGCAGTGCAGGCCGTGGTAGGCTGAGGAACAGGACTGGGCCGATGGAAAGAAAAGGAAAGAAAAAGAGAAAAGGGAAAAAAAGAAAAGAAAAAGAGATTCCAGGAGGATTTTAATTCCAATAATTCATTTTGATTTATTAAAAATACTTCCAGTGCTCTAAAAATTCCAGTAAAATTCTTGTTAGTGTATTTTGGCAAGGAGAATACAGGAAAAATATTCCCAACCATGATAATTTATTATTTTGTATTTTACTTATTTAATTAATTTCTTTGAGGCTTTTTCTTAAATATATTTTGTGTGGCTCTATTTAAGGGGAAAATTCAGGGTGTGACAATAGGTGCGCGTGTTTGGTGCACACTATTCAAATTTTTTGCATGAATCCCTTCATAGCCTCATTGCCAGTTGACATGAAGCAAGACTTGGGAGAAGAAGCACTCGAACAAAGAGTACTTGGGAGCGATGCAGTCAGGAAATCTTCACCATGGAGGATGAGCACTCGACGCCAGCTGTGACTCAACTATGAAGATCTCAGGGGCTACTGTCGAGGCCATGGGCCCCGGGTACCTCATGGAAGGCAATGCGGCTACTCAGATAGAGGGTGGGCCTACCATGTAATTAGGGATATAGTAGAACTCAGCTTTATGTTACCTTGCATGACAAGGAAAAGGATATAGTCCTAGCCAGTTACTCTTTATTCCTAGTGGGAAATCCCTTGGTCGAGTCCGACTAGGATTCCTACCATGTAACCTTGCCTCCTCGGTATATAAGGAGAGACAAGAAGCCCCATGGGGCATATAAAACCAACACCATACAGAGTCTCGCTAGAGAAACCTCAAAGTCATTACATAATAGCTAGAAATAGGGTATTACCTCAACCTTGAGAGCCTAAACCAGGATAAACTCTATGTTCCTTCGCATCCATCAAGTTTAGGTCTTACGAATAGTCCCATAATCAATACAGACGATACAAAACATCAGTAGCCCGAATTCACCTCGGGGTGAATCCGATGGCCGTGGGAGAAGGGGAGTAGGCACGCTAGCCAGCTTGGCCAAATGGTGGCGGTGTGCGGCCTGATGGTCACCGGCGGTGACCATCTGGTATGGCAGCGGCCTAGGAAACGGTGGAGTGGAATTCGAAGGCACCAAAGCTCCTCACTGAGCGTGTACGGTGGCGAATCGGTGAAGGAGGTGGCTGGTGGCGAGGTTTTGGCGGTTGGTGCATAAGGACAGTGGTGGGAATGGTGGTCCAGCGATGCTCTCGAGTAGAGAAGGAGTGGCAGGGGTAGAGGGGAATGTGGCAGACCCAGTGGAGAAGCGACGTGGCTCAATGGCGGCTAGAGCGACAGCGAGCAACAACTGGGATTGGCAAGAGCGGTAGAGCCCTCAGGCTCATGGTGAAGATGGCGCTCGGGCGTTGTTTTGTGGTTCGAGGTATTTTGTGGCTGCGGTGCTACCATATGTGGAGAAGAAGGCGGCCACAACGGTGAAGCTCTACACGGACTAAATTGGCGAGAGGTGGCCGGAGGCAAAGGATGGCGGCGACGCAGGGATTTTGTGGTGGAGGAGGGGCTAGCGTGCACAGAGAGCTTGAGCAAGAGGAGGAAATGAGAGATGGGAGGTTGGGCTGGTGTTTTATAGCCCCGGAGGCGGCTCAAGGCCGGAGTACCGTTGGCGGCGAGAGAGAGAAGAAAGAGAGGCGGCATTGAGGGGGAAGTGGCGCACAGGTCCAAGGACAATTCCATGGGGAAAGAGGGGGAACAGTGGAGGTAGCGGCTACCATCACAGCCCAATTTTTGGGAATTAAATAAATTAATTAATAATGGATTTTCCAGAATTTATATTAAATTGTAAAGTAAGTTAATTAAGTAAAGTAAAATGGAAAATATAAATTTATTTAATAACTCATTGTTGAATTCATTTTTAATAAATTCTCGGTGTCTATTTAACCTCTCTGAAATTTTCTCGGATTTTTTGGAGCTCTAGAATTAATTTTAATATTACAAAGATCAATTTAGCAATTATTTAAAATAAATTCCTTTCCCCAATCTTGGGTCATTCCTAGCCCAAACCCCTCGTACCTTTCTTTTCTACCCGTACACAGGTTGTTGTTCCCGAATCCCCAATTCCCTGCAAGTCCGATTCCGTAAAATATTCTCGAAATCCAAAATCCGGATTCTCGGATATATCCAATTCCTCTCAAATAAGCTCCTCAAAATTCCTTGTCCAGAGTTCTTGAATAAATCCAGATTACAAATCTCAGAAATCTCTTATATCTCAAAAATCCATTTCCTTTGAAATAAATCTTTTATATTCCCTTGAAATCCAATTTTGTTAAATAAATACAAATCCCCGGGTATTCCAAATGTTTCCACAGAATTTCCGATCTCCATAAATATCCCCATTTGTCAGAATATATATATATCCTGATGTTCAAAATACTCGAAAATTGCAAATATTACCACCAATTCCAATATTCTGAAATATTTCCATAATTGAACGTTCCAATAATACCTCGAATTTCTCTAATCTCCAAAATCCCGAATATTCCGATTTTTCCCGACTTCCACCAAATATTCTCCAATTTCCAAATTCTTGAAAATATTCCAATATTTCAGACGTCCAAAATTCCTCAATTTTTCCTAAAATTCCAATTTGTGCATATTGGAGTTTTCCCATTATTTTTCCCTAATTTCCTTTCCTTTTTTCCTTTCCCTTCCTTTTTTTTCCTATTCCTTTCTTTTCTCCTCTTTTTCCCCTCCTCCTCCTTCCACCTAGCTCCCTCTATCCAATTTGGCCTAGACCCAGTGCCGCCATGCCACTCTAGGCCCGGCCTCCTGCGCCAACCTCCTCCTTGGCCTATGCCAGCCGTCCTCGGTTAGCCCACCGCCGCCGCCGCTTGCGCCTCCCGCAATAGCCGCCGCATCCGCCGCGTCGCCACCCTGTGCCGCCCCTGGACTCCCAGGACCGCCGCCACCGCTAGCCCTAGGGCTCGGCTCCCACCCCAATAAATTGGTGCCGCCTTCTCGCCCCTATGCCCTAGCTGCAAGGCGCCGCCGCCGCACCTTTGTTCCGGGCCACCGCCGGCCATCTGCACCATTGTCATCTTCGTGTCCCCCCCCCCCCCGGTAGTGAGCACCCCGGTGGCTCGTCTCCCTTCCACTGCTCCGTATCGTCATCATCATCCTCTTTCCCCAAACTGGTTCTTCGACTCCTCTCTCAAATCCGTCGGCCGTCTGCACCGTCATCGTCTTCGCGTCCCCCCCCCCCATGTGGTGAGCACCCCGGTACCTCGTCTCCCTTTGTTTGCTCGACATCATCGTCATCGTCCTCTTTCCCCAAACTGGCCACCACGCCATGGGACCATCGTCGCCGTCGCCCCTGTCACTGGTCGTCGCCCCTACCACCGGTTGTTGCCCCATTGTCCCCTGCCTCATGTAGCGCCAGCGTGCGCCATGGCCGAGTGCACAAGCTCGCCACGCGCTCGGGACACTGACCGGTGGACCCCATGGCACCTCCCTCCTTAGTGCATGACATGTGGGCCCCTCTGTTGGTTCCCTCTTCGGTAGATGACGATTGGGTCCCACGCCTTTACCCTAAGACATCCTCAACCGTCCAATCTCCAGATCTAAGCAGAGCCACCCGATCCTCATAAAACTTCCAGATAAATCTCAACCGTCCGATCTATTCTAATTTAATCCAAGCCGTCTGAATGACAAAACCCTAGATCGATGCCACCTGTTCACCGGCCTCTCTCTCATCTGTCCTGTGGACCTAGTCGAAATAAACCAGGTCAATGACAGTGGGTCCCACTCCAATTTCTTATTCAAAAATAATTCCTTTAATAATTGTTTTCGAGGAAATATTCCAAGGAATATTCCTTTTCCAATTTTTTTCAAATTTTCTCTGAATTCAATCTTCCGAAGGCCATAACTTTTCCGTCTGAACTCTGATTTGACCTGTTCTTCTTCCTAATATCATCTAAAATTATGATCTACATGTTTATGTACTTTTTATGTATTGTTTATTTGGAGTTTCTTAGTATTTTTCCTTTCTTTGTGTGTATTCGAGTCGTTTCCGTCGTTTCGAAAGTAGCGAAGTTCAGGGAAGAGTTCAGAAGATCTTTGGAAGACTTTTCCATTGCAAGGCAAGTCACACGACAATCTCTGTGAGCATGTTGATCCCATTTATGAAGACTAGTTTGTTTTTAACGATATTTCATGCAATGTTTTGGAATGTCATTTACGGGTATTTATTGTTATTCCTATATTCTTTGATTATGGCCATGAATTGATATTGATACCTTTACCTTGATACCTTGGGTAATTAATACTGACTAGCTAGATGACTATTTAATGATCTAGCTAGAATATTTAGATTTTGGTTAGCCTTGCTTAGGAACTGTAGTATCATTTTATGTGGGAAATCAATGACTCACTAATGAGTAATTAATGAATAATGGCTATATTTTCACGTTAGTTGGTCGTGGCTGGTTAATTAATCTTGCGAACTAAAACTTGATTCAATGGTGGGTTGTGAGCACATGGAATGGTGATGATGCTAGTGGTGCTCATGATAATTAAGGACCAGTTCGCAGACTACTTGTTGTGAAGCAATACCGTACTAACCACAAGCTAGAATAGGTAATGGCTTGACTGGATGTGTAGCGAGTTCAATAGGAGGCACCATGATGTGTAGTGGTTGTGTCAATAAAACCACCATGGCTATGTCAATAAGTCAATGCTTTGGACGTTGGACCATCTCCCTGCCTAGGAACCTGATCAACCCTACCAGAGACTGGTGGTTCAGCGGGTGGCCTTTCTGTTGGGCGAGTTGCATGAAAGGTCTTGTCACGGTTTTCCCCTTTGCAGTACCATGGTGGTATTTCGGGGCATGGTGAAATGTGTGGAACCATGTCTTGTGGGTAAATTGGTACACCTCTGACTAGAGTAAAACTGTTCGAATAGCCGTGTCCACGGTTATGGGCGAGCCTAGCAATATTTTTTGTGATTAGTTCCACACTACTCATTAATGATGATAAAAGGTGGAAACTTGATAGCTCCAGGTTGGAGGGTTCTAGATTGGGCCTGAACTGCATTGCAGTGCTATTCAGTGAGTGGTTTAATATTGGTTAATAATTAAACTATACTATTATCAATGTTTTTAAATGCAAATGTTTTAAATGTTGTTTTATGCAAATAAACCATACTATGCCTTTCTTTTGGAATCCTGTTGCATTATTTGCATTTCCATGTGTGGCTTGTTGAGTACGGTGAGTGGTACTCAGTCTTGCAATATTACTATCATCAGAGTGAAGCTTTGCGAGGAGGAGAAGTTTGGTGTATGGCTTATACCCCAGTTGAGCTACCTATGGCTTGGTGCTGAAGCTACGCTAGTTGCCATTCCGCCGCTGATTTCTTCTGTGTGAGGACTAAGTGTCCCTTTTGTAAGTATTTATAGTTTATCCTTTTTGGTTATGTTTATCAAATTGTTGATTTGTGTATCTTGACTAATTCCTAGACGAGGATTTAATGCACAAATTAGCTTCAAAAATTCTGGTGGTTTTCTAGGCATGACAGCTACCATGCCCATGCAGTTTGACTCGCAAGTGCAGAGCGGGGAGGCGCGAGAATCGGGCGGCAACGTGGTGTCATGGGTGCGGATTCTGCGGCTGGAGGAGGAAGAAAGATCCGACAGGTGGGCCCCGGTCCCACCTGTCAGGGAGAGGAGGTGGGCGGAGAGGACGCCGGCTGCTAGGCCAATGAGCGAGGCTGGGCGGCACGCACGTGGGGAGGCGGAAGGCTGGGCCATAGAGAGCTGGCTAGCACGCGATGCTGGGCCGAGGTGGCCACGGGAACGGGCTAGCCAACTGGGCTGGCCAAGAGCTGGCACAAGCGAGAGATGGAAGGAAAGGGGGGAACGGCAGGGCCAGGGAGATGGGCCGCACCAAGGAAGGGAGGGATTGGGCCAGAGGCAACCCAGACCTGACAAAGGGGTTTCTATTTTGTTTTCCTTATTTTAGATAATCACTGAAATGATATTTGTATTATTAAAATTAGTTCTTGAGCTCTAAAAATTTGGGGAAAAATCCAGAGGGTATTTTAGGGCATGGAGAATGTGAGGACCCCCTGAGACTTGTATTGTGATTTGCAACTCGCCACATCAACGCTAACTATTGGAGTAGTGGGGTCTCAAATAAAACCAAATAAATTTTGAAACCACCACACCTGAAAGAAAACTTGATGTCACGAATCACAAATACATTGCTAACTCAAGGTGCTGAACTCGAAATAAATGAGATACTCAACAAAATAGCCTCTACCAATCCTCCCCGAGATATGCCCGTCAAACCACACAATGGTGGCGACCAAGAGACTACATATCACGGAGGGCTCAATCTACATCGGCTATTAAGCAAATATCTCAATTATTTCAAGTCCATACTTCTATTCGACTAGCTCCCTGGAAATGAACTAGTCTCACATGTTCATCTCATGCAATGGTATAGAACAATAGGTTATACAAGTAAATAAACTAAATTTACAACTTAAGAGTTTACATAGGCCGACCGGCCAAATAATACGGTTCAACGGAAGCTTGTCTACCCATACCATAGGCAATTGACTAGGGGTTGGCCCCTAAAGAACCAATCTAAAGAAGCAACGAATCCTGCAGCACTCAACCAACAAGTTAAGCAACAATAATACAAGCAAGATTCAATACATTGCCAAAATAATGTATTGGCAAGTGTTAGTGATATGCCCTAGAGGCAACATGGAGATGTTATATATATCACATGTTATGTTTATAATGTATTGATTTGTTTCTTGAAATAGACATTATCATTATTGATCAATGAGTACGTGACTTATTCATGAGACTCTTAATGTCAAATGTTGCTATTTCTAAATGATCCCTGATCATATATCATATGAGAAACAAATATGATTCTAACATCAGCATATGTATTGATTGATGATCATGTCTCATGGATCATGGTATGGAGATACCAAATCGATAATATGGACATATGTTAGTGAACATATGTTGGATAGACCCGCCATGAGATACTACAGAGATTTCATGTGTCATCAGTTAGTCTCAAGTAGTGTTTATGTAGAGTCCTTAGACTTGAGATTATCATGGTTCCCAACATACGTAGTAGCTTATTTTGGGACCACTAAACACCACTCCGTAACTGGGTAGTCATAAAAGTAGTCTTTGGGTTTGCTATAAAACATGTAGTGGGATGTGAATGATCAAGATAGAATTTTCCTCTCCTTATGGGAGAGATATCTCTAGGCCCCTCGATGTAATGGATTATGGAAGTGCATGGCCATGCTAGGGTGATTGAGGTGTCAATCACAAGTTTGTAATCCATCACAGGATCGAGAGAGTGATTGAGCTATTAAGAGGATGACACAAGTCTCACCTTGAGCTCAATCGATATCGTGAGGCAAAGGGATTTGTACATGAGGACATTGCAGGTTCAGCCGATATGATCTTTACATATATTTTGGGCTAATATGCCTTGCTAGAGGCCGCTATTAACAGGGTGACCAGAAAGGCATTTCTGGGTCATGACAAAATATACGTGAATCTACAGGGTTGCACGCTTAATGGGTTGGAACACTTATTCGAATGTGATTCAAATATGGGCTCGATTCAGATAGAGATCCGAGTAGACTCTTATTGGGTCTCGGTCCACGACGCCCAAGTGAGGAGGTCTATATATAGGGAGGCGAGGGGCCAAGGAGATTGACGTTTTCGGTTGACCTCGAGCCAAACCCTAGCCGCCACCTCCCGAGCCAAACCCTAGCCGCTCACGAGTGCTAGTACACTCGCAATCGGCGTTCCAGCCCCAAACGTGTGGATACCGGTGGAGGCACTGCTCGTTGTAGCGTTGATCGGCATCGACGCTGATTAGATCTGCTCGTGGTGTGGTTGATTGCGGTCTATTCGCAGAGATCGACTACTTCCACTACTACCTCGACGCGCGCGTGGTTGGACCGGCTTCTACAACCCTTCTTCCGCTGCACTGCGCGTCTAGTGGTAACGATTCATGATCCCGCTCTCGCATGATGTCTTGGTGTGCGCAGTAGAAAAGTTTTGTTTTCTGCTATTGTAGCCTACGCGTACTCCTTTAGTGGTATCAGAGCCATCTTGCGTAGTTTACGATCTGGATCATCGCATATGTTGATATGCGGGAGTAGTAGATTAGATCTATTGCAATCTAGATTAGTCGGTTCATGTGATGGATCGATGAAGGCACGGGTTGATAAGATCAATCCGTGAATAGGGGTTAGATGAGGCACGGGTTGTCTTTACCTTTAGGATTAGTTTTGGAATTGAATAATTGTTATTGTGTTCCATGTCTTTCTAAGAACGTTATTTCTGCTTCATATTTGCAAGCAGAAGGTTATGACTTTAGATCTGTGGAAAATGGTTGTTCTCTTTATTTCAAAGATATGTTCTATTGTCATACTCCTATTGTGAATGGGTTATACGTTCTAAATCTTTAAGGGGCACTGGTCTATAACATTAATACAAAGAGGCAACGTCCTAATGATTTGAATCCCACGTTTATTTGGCATTGTCGCTTGGGTCACATAAATGAGAAATACATGAAGAGGCTCCATAGAGATGGTCTTCTACATTCATTTGATTTTGAATCATTTGAGACATGTGAATCTTGTTTACTTGGCAAGATGACAAGGGCACCTTTCACCGGTCAAGGTGAAAGGGCAAGTGATTTATTGGCACTCATACATACTGATGTATGGGGACCAATAAGCTCAACAGCCAGAGGTGGTTTTCAGTACTTCATAACTTTTACTGATAACTTCAGTAGATATGGATATGTGTACCTAATGAAACATAAGTCTGAATCCTTTGAAAAGTTCAAGGAATTCCAAAATGAAGTACAAAATCATTTAGGTAAAACAATCAAGTTTCTACGATCTGATCGTGGAGGCGAGTATTTGAGCCATGAGTTTGGCAATCATCTGAAGGATTGTGGAATTGTTCCACAGTTGACTCCACTAGGAACACCTCAGTGGAATGGGGTATCTGAACGGAGAAATCGCACCTTATTAGATATGGTGCAATCCATGATGAGCCAAAATGATCTTCCTTTGTCCTTTTGGGGATACGCTCTTGAAAACAGCCATGTTCACACTAAACAGATTCCATCAAAGTCAGTAGAAAAGACACCATATGAGATGCGGACAGGACAACGTCCTAGCTTGTCTTTCCTTAAGATTTGGGATGTGAGGCTTATGTAAAACGTTTGTAATCTGATAAGCTCACTCCTAAGTCTTGATAAATGCTTCTTTGTCGGGTATCTAAGAAACAAAAGGATATTACTTCTATAATAACATGAAGCAAAGTGTTTGTCGCCCGACATGGTGTCTTCTTAGAGAAAGAGTTTCTCTCAAGAAGGATAGTGGGAGAACAGTGCAACTCGAAGAAAATTCGAGAAACACCTAAAAAATATTTCAGCTCCTATAGAACCACAGCAGGATGAACAAAGTGTTGAAGGACCTATTGTAGACACACTGGCACCACGTAGGTCAGAGAGGTCATGTCATGCACCTGAGAGGTACATGTTCTTGACTACTCAACAAAGGGACATATTGTTGTTAGATAACGATGAGCCTAAGACCTATGAAGAAGTGATGGTGGGACCAGACTCTGAGAAATGGCTTGAAGCCATGAGATTCGAAATTGAATCCATGCATAGTAATCAAGTTTGGAACTTGGTTGATCCACCTGATGGTGTTAAAACCATTGAGTGCAAATGGGTTTTCAAGAAAAAGATAGACATGGATGGAAATGTTCACATCTATAAGGCACGATTGGTGGCCAAAGGTTTCAAACAAATTCAAGGTGTTGATTATGATGAAAATTTTTTGCCCGTTGCAATGCTAAAGTCTATTCAGATCATTCTTAGCGATTGCTGCATATTTTTTGACTATGAAATATGGCAAATGGATGTCAAAACAGCTTTCCCTTAATGGAAATATGAGTGAGGATGTGTCATGACACAGCCCACAAGTTTTGTTGATCCATAATCAGCTAGAAAGATATGCAAACTGCAAAATCCATTTTATGGATTAAAGCAGGAGTCTCGGAGTTGGAATATTCGTTTTGATGAAGCGATCAAAGGGGTTTGTTTCATCAAGAACGAAGAAGAGCCTTGTGTTTATAAAAAGGCTAGTGGGAGCACACTTGTATTTTCTGATCTTATATGTGGACGACATATTACTGATCGGAAATTGACATTCCTATGCTTGAATTTGTTAAGTCTTCATTGAAAAATAGTTTCTCTATGAAAGATTTAGGAGATGCGGCATACATTTGGGCATCAAGATCTATAGAGATAGATGAAGAAGACTAATTGGATTATGTCAAGATACCATACATTGACAGGTGTTGAAAAGGGTTTTCAACAGTGCAGGACTCTTAGGAAAGGTTTCCTACCTATGTCACATGGTATAAATCTTAGCAAGAGTCAGTGTCCTAGTACACCTGATGAGCGGGATAGATGAATGCGATCCCAGATGCTTCGCCATTGGTCCATTATGTATGCCATGCTTTGTACATGTCCAGATGTCTCGTATGCTTTAGTGCTATGAGTAGATACCAATCAGATCTAGGTGAAGGTCACTGGATTGCTGTAAAGAACATTGAAGTACTTGAGAAGAACAAAGATGTGTCCTTGTCTATGGAGGTGAAGAAGAGCTTGTTGTAAATGGTTACACTGATGCTAGCTTCCAAACTGACAAAAGACGATTTCAGATTTGCAATATGGATTGTTGTTCTGCCTAAATGCGGTGCGCTGAGCTAGAAGTTCCAAGCAGGAGGACGGTTGCTGATTCTACAACGGAAGCCGAGTACATTGCAGCTTCTGAGCTGCTAAAGAAGTTGTTTGGATCAAGAAATTTGTTTCCGAGCTTAGGTGATGACTAGTGCCTTCAGTCAATGGACCTCTATTATGATAATAGTGGGAGCCATTGCGCAAGCCAAGGAGCCTGATCTCACCAGAAGTCCAAGCACATTTTATGGCATTTTCATCTCATCCGCGAGATGTGGAGAGCAGGCGATGTAAGATATGCAAGTACTATCAGATCTTGAATATTGCAGGATCCGTTTGATGAAGCCGCTTCCCTAGCGAAAGCATGAGGCTCACACTAGGGCAATGGGTATTAGATACCTACATGGTTGACTCTAGTGCAAGTGGGAGAATGTTAGTGTATATGCCCTAGAGCAACATGGAGATATATATATATCACATGCTATGTTTATAATGTATCGATTTTTCCTTGAAATAGACATTATCATTATTCATCAATAAGTACGTGACTTATTTCATTATATCTTAATGTCAATGTTTGCTATTTCTAAATGATCCCTGATCATATATCATATGAGGAACAAATATGATTCTAACATCAGCATATGTATTGATTGATGATCATGTCTCATAATCATGTATGGAGATACCAAATCGATAATATGGACATATTGTTAAGTGAAGCATATGTTGGATAGATCCGCATGAGATACTGCAGAGGATTTCATGTGTCATCCAGTTAGTCTCAAGTAGTGTTTATGTAGAGTCCTTAGATTTGAGATCATCATGGTTCCCAACATACGTAGCTGACCCCCGCTTATTTTGGACTACTAAACCTACTCCGTAACTGGGTAGTCATAAAAGTAGTCTTTGGTTTTGCTATGAAAATGCAGTGGATGTGAATGATCAAGATAGAATTTGCCCCTCCTTACGGAGAGTATCTCTGGCGTAGGGTATTTATACCTCTCGGGTGGCCTAAACCTGTATAATCTCTTGTGTCCCATTTACTCTTGCAACAACCTACGACCGATCAAAACATGTTCATCCCCCAGCCGAACTCACAAGGGGTCCCTCCAGATCCCCGAATATAGGTGTTTCCGCACACCGAAGCTGGCACGCCAGGTAGGGGGATTGTCATGCTTTGATTTATTTTCTTGTTGTTTTTCCCCCTTGGAGTAGGATGGCTAGGGAGGATTTCTGGCATCAATCTGACACGAAGGCCAAAGTGAAGAGCCTGCGGCAGCTAAGCAAACACCTAGCTCGACCTCTGTTAGCGCCTGCTGGGCGATAGGACCTTCCCCGCCTAGCACCGCACATCGCCTCATGCAGGGCGGAACAAACTCGGAGCCCTCAGGCATGCAACACTGAGCTGCGCTGCGTGCCATCGGATATAGCAAAGCCTGAGGCTCTATTCATCAGCGTAATGTTCTAAGCTCGGTCACTCATGTAGGGGCTTGGTTTCCGCTATGCCTGTCACGCGCAAAAAGAAAAATCGCCCCCATTGTGGAAGCTCCTTTTCCTCATGACCTAAGCTCTGGCTAAGGCTCAATAACACTAGCCACCGGAGAGCAGGACCTGCTCCGACACCATGGAATTCGAAGGCACTGTGGGTGAGCTCTAACCCCTGATCAAACTATGTAGTAAGGTCAAGCTGGCCAACCTGGTAGAGGCCGGTGTTTCCTAGGTTGGCCTGGGTGGCTACATCCATACTTCTTTTCAACATGGTCATATTTCTTGCTAGTTGAGCTAGCTAGCCACTCTTTTTTTTAAGTTTTTCTATGGTCTTTCTTCGCCCCATTTTGTTGCGCCGCAGAAGTCTATCACACGTGGTGTGGAGTCATGGGCCGCTGGTACCATTGAAAAACATTATAGCATCGGATAGAGGAATGGGCTAGATATCGTAATGGGGATATGATAGGACTCGTTTTTATGTTACGCTTTATGAAAGGAAGGGATATAGTCTAGCGGGTACTTGTGTTCCTAGAGGAAAATTCCTTGGTTGAGTCACTGGGATTTACCTGTACCTTTTGCCTCGTTCAAGTATTTAAGGAGTGGCAAGGGCCCCTAGGGCAGGTAGATGGATACACAACAATCTCACAGGAAATCTCAAAGGCAATACACAATAATTAGAAGTAGGGTATTAACCTGTAATTGAGGGGCCCGAACTAGGATTAAACTTGTTTTGTATCCTTTGCATCTATCAGTTTAGGTCTTTGCGCATAGTCCATATAATTATTGCTGATACATAAGATCGCAGTATTGGCGCGCTAGGTAGGGGGCATATAGATCATCTTCACAAGCCTGATGGATCTAAGCGCATGGAGTGACAGCGTCAAGTTCGTGGCCCGGTAAGTGAGTAGCTTCGGGAGTTCGTTCATCAAACTTGACAATCTTCAGCAAACCTCTGTCCCTGTCGACTTTGTCTTCGACCGATCGGCTAGGAAGCGCTAAGGCCGACCCAGCGCCAGTCGGCTTACTCAACGCCTGGTCAGCTTCTTCTTGGCAACTTGTTGTGAGTTCCAAGACCTGAGCAGGGACAGCTTCTTTTTTCCCATGTTCAACTCGACTCGGCCCAGCTAGTCGGATCGGGCTAAGGGAGGGAATGAGATCGTCAATAGACGCTCAGCTCGGCAATGACGCGGATATCTTCAATATAGTCTAATGCAGCGCGAACGCGCAATCTCTGGAGTTCGACTTCGGATACGGCACAGGCCGGCTTCGAGATGGATCTAGAGAGGTTGGGAGTCATGATCATCCTCTAATTACTACCGAGTCTACTCCCAGTCAGAACAACAGCTCGGAAGCTTTTTTCCACCGCATGAGTATTCATGGATCAAAGGCGATCAACCTGGGGCAAGCGACGCCGACTACATGACGCAGGCAAGAGGAAGAAGCTCATCAAGTAATGAGTAACAGGAGGATTACGCACGCGCCTGCAAAGCCGAGACGACACCCAGATGACACTTGCCAAGACTGGGTGGACTTCCAACAGATTCTCCAAACCGAGTGGGAACCGTGACATTTTGTGATCCATAGCAGAAGCGTCATGCGCCTTGCCATGCTGTTTGACAACTTGCAGTTCGGGCCCGATCCGCAAGGCATTTTGCGCACTGACTATTGCAAGGATCATGCTATGATCACCGCTGCGCATGTCAGAAAGGAACAACAGTCAGGTGGCACACTCATACATCGAACAAAACGGCTTTAGATGTGGAAACTCGTCTGCCTCGCCACGGAGCAAGCTGCCGGCTTCTAGTTAGCACCATCAGACTCCCAACTACATTCTCGGCAACTCGAACAATGACGACGCGTCAGGACAACCGGGGATGCCGGGGATGATTCGACGAGATTCCACCATGACATCAACGCTTGATGCCGGATACACGAGGAAGACGATGCCGCCGACTTAAGGATGAGCATGGAGCACTTTGGCCTACAACAAGTGTTCCATTGCGCAATGGAGTCGGAGCCCTGGACATGATGAGGAGTTCCAACGTTCAAGCACAAGCTGCAACAAGTCAATTGGCATCCGGTATTCGAAGCCAACGGTATATCAGAGAAGTATAGCAAAGCCAACCCAGATTCCTGGGTGACCGGTCACTTTGGAATGCTTGGCGCAGTAGGAAGCTCACAAGGCATGGCAACTATCTGCCGATCATGCCTTTGCAACTCCGGAAGAACATGGTTGATGGGGTTTCCAGGCAGTATGGCCTCCTGTGGGGGAACTCCGGAATGCTTCATTCATGTCGAAATTCCATAGATTTATCAAGCGTCATCCGAGTACGACCTGTACCATGCACCAAAGAAAGATGAATCCCTCTGGCAACTTTATCAGCGGTTTTCTTCGAGAAGAGGAGGGCCAGATTCTTGCTTCATCCACTCGGGAATCTGTGGCAACCATGGCTGCATCAAGGACATTAATCGAAGACTTCAAGCAAGGATTCTTCTGGCTAACTGCGGTTACCGATGCCTAAAGACATAGTTTGGATCGTGTCGAGGGATGCCAGTTCTTGCTCGAGAACATATCTACAGCTTGGAATTACAGCCTCCATATCTTGGCCCTTTGCAGTTCTTGGGGGCTTGATATGGTCGGGCCGTTCAAAAAGCGCTAGGAGGGTTGCGACACTTGTTTGTCATAAGTGGAACAGTTCACAAAGTGGCATTGAGGCAAAACACGTTGCTCATCACAGGACGGGTGCAAAAGACTTCATCATAGTATTTATACGATTTGGGAGTTCCAATCGCATTATAAGGACAATGGCACTTAGTTCACTAGCGGCATCTTTCCAAGTTTTTGTCACAACTTTTGGCATCAAGATGTGTTATGCTTCAGTGCTTCACCCACTGGAGCAATGGGGTTAGGTCAAGCGTGCAAATGGATGGTTGCAAGGTTTCAAGATTAGGGTGTTCAAGCCGACTACGACTTATGCAAGGCAGTGGGGTGAAGTATACCCATTGTTCTCTGGTCCTCTACGAACATGGTTAGTTGGGCAATAGGATCCCTTTCTTCTAGTCTACTTGCTGAGAGCCGGCCGTGTTGACCGAATCGAGTTGGAGTCGGCTCTTCCCGGGATTTGCCCTATCAGAAGACAATCAATGAAGACTGATTGGGTTGAGTTCGATCAGTGGTAAGAAGCACGCGCGACAGGATGTAACTATCGTCGGTGAAGTATCTTCAGGCCTAAGTCATTATCATAGTCATATGTTGTGGCCTGTGCCTTTCAGGTGGGAGATGCTTCGTTTTGACAAAATTCAGACTATCAAAGATAGGCATAATTTAATCCTCCTAGGGGAGAAAGGGTCGTTCATTATCGCTGAGCGTAAATGTCGGGTGCCTACACGGACTACAGACAGAAGAATAGTGATCCTAGTTCAACATAACTCATGGAACATAGAAAACTACGCGTCTTTCTATACCTGAGCAATTAAGGATATCTCATTTTTTATATAAATATTTTAGGTTTCGCCCTAACTCACTATGCTGATTGTTTCAACCGATGTAGTGAGTCAGGGCTACATGATGCTAAATCTTTGTTCTTATTTTGGGTTATTTAAGCTTGGAGTCGGTTTTTTTCTAAGTCTGAGTTTTATAACGTTGTGCTAAGCTCTTATCGAGTATAGTCTCATGGGACAAACGCTTTGGAGTTGATCTCTTGATGCTGCGATAGATTGGCTAGTCGGGTAAACTCATCATGGCTCGGATAGACATGCATTCAGCAAGATATCACAAAACCCAAAATTTACATATATACTGTTTTGGTCCTCCTCATACACGCTCTTTAGCAAGTTTGTTTTACCATGGCAGTTTCAGCATTGCTCGCGCAGTCGGCCTAGTCGGCTTGGTTGATCAGCGTCTAACCCTCGGTGGGGTGGCTGCGTACTCAGCAATCCCTCGCCAATAGCTCATGTCCCCAGGAGTAGAGAGTTACTATCGTCATGGCTAAGGCCTAGGAGATCCCCGACTTGGTGGCGTGCTCGCGTGGCAAATTCCTTCAGAATAGTTGGAGCTGTCTTGAGGGTTGAAACTCACCTGGAAAGGAGAGCTTGAGCTGGACTTGGTTTTTGGACCACCTGGTGCATGATGTTTATGTCGGATGTTTTAGCAAGGCGGCAATAAATATTGGGGTAGTTCGGCGGATGGAAACTCGGTGATTGGCAAGGGAACACAGAAGATTTTATAACTGGTTCAAGGCCCTCAAGTGCGTGGTAATACCACTACGTCCGTTGTGGTGTTATTTGGGCTCTTTGAAGGGATTTGTGGTGGTGAGTTCTGGTGAACCAACTCAACTGCCTCATGGGGGCCCGCCCTCTATATTGGGGGCCAGGGTTCAAGGTAGGAGTCCCCATCAGATTACGACTAGGAGATTCCGCTTAAGAGATATATTAAAGCGCTAGGACTGTATAGTCCTTTCTATACAGGCGAAGTCTGCGAATCTAGCTATATCTCTACTCACATTGAAAAGGCTAGGCATTGGTTTAGGACCCTCTGTCGAGTGGCCCATTGCTTGTTCATGAGGTAGCCCGGGGCCCTTGGCACCCACAAAGGTCTTCACCGAATCCACTATGGCATCCCGTGAATCCTTTATCACTTTTATCCCTCGCAAAAGCACTAAACTAGTCTGTGCATTGGTCTTGAAGGCTATCATATAGAAGAGAAGACATAAACAAGTTGGACATTTAGTGCGGGACAGATACAAGAGGCGGATATGCATCTTACTTGCGTACTTGGTGTCACCTTAGATTCACCTTTTCAAGCTTCTTTTTTGCTCCTTTTTTAGGCGTCGATTTCCGGACTGGTTGTTCAGATTTGTCTCGAGAGCTACGGCCAAGCACGACTAAAGATTAAGAACACAGAGAGCATAACTAGAGTCAACTCGGTAGAAAGAGATTACTCTAATGGTCAATCTTCTCCCACTGCTCATCCCGCAGCTTTTTGACCGGAGTCCTTCACCATCCTCCTCTCATTTGCTGGTCCATTCCAGCTGCATCCTTTGTGGCCTGGAACTGGTTGAGTTGGCATCTGAGAAAGTGAGTTGGGTAAGAACTTACTCATCTTCTTAGACGCGCTCCGACAATTTTCTGCAAAGCAAGAACAATTATAGACGAAAGCGAGTTACAGCCGAACAAGCAACAAGGATCAGTATCAGCTTGAAGTTGAAAATACACAATTGGTTGAGTTGCATACCTGGACCTAACCTTGAAGCTTGAATAGGCAGCATCCATTAGCCTAACTCGTTTCTCTGGGCAGCTCCTGTTCAGTTCATTCTCGTCATTTTTGTCCAGGGTGCCAGTTAACACTGGGGGAATTTTTGGGAGGGTTCGGTCTGGGGAGGTTCTGTCTTTGAGTGATGAACGGATATATGGAGGAGAGGGGTCGCTAGGTCTTGGGGCATATCAAGGGGGCACTAGTTCTTTCGATGGACTCGGCAGTCAGGGCTTCGGCGCGCTGGTGCTGTCGATGGGTGAAGTCTGTGCTAGCCGAGTGCGCATCTGCTCGGGGCTAGAGTAGCACTCGCTTGGGCTGAGGATCTATTGCCCGGCCTCAGCTAAAGGAAGAGTGTTCACTAGGGGTCGAAGGCATATCCCCTTGGGGTCAGCGTCATTGGCTTTCCTACTGATTACACTAAATGCAAGATATTAAACATGCATCTTCAAGAATTTTTTTGAAGATTGAAGACTCCTTTGAAATCTTAAATTTTAACGGCTGTGTACCAGGGGAGGAGGTAGTTGGCAATAGGCTCGAAGGCCTACCCGGAGGGATGTGCTGCGCTGCTGTTGGGCGCTAGAGGCGGGGCAGCAGGTGATTGCAGAAGCTCAGGCCAGTCAGCGCCACTCTGGGTGTGGCGCGGACTGGGTTGAGGGAGAAGTTGGCAGTGGGGTTCTGGACTGGTTGTTGCTAGGGTGTGTTGCTAGACGTCCGCTGACTGTGGGACGGGCTGATGGATACTCGACATATTCTTTTTCTTGCCGGCCAGGCTCAGCCCTCTTGGGGCTGGTTGGACCACTGGGGCGCTTGCGATGGTTTCTTGGATCCTAGCCGGCTGGCTGGGAGGGTTCGACAAGGAATTCAACAATTCTTGCAAGCATTATGTATGAAGGCGATTCGATTGGAACTGAGTCAAATCATTATAACGACAAACGTACGATCATCAAGAGACAAGATATTATCGGCTGGGCCTGCTCTGGCAGTAGGCTTGGGAGCCTCTCAGCATCCAGGTCTCGACAACTCTGTTAACAAAGTAGCTGAGCAAGGTGTCAGTGATGATGTCTTGTTGACGAAGTGTGCACTCCAGCGTTGGGATCCTTTCTTTCCTTGATAATATAGACAGGTGAATCTTTGGCTTGCGGGGTTGAATGCGCCAATTCTGGAAGGTCGGCACTTGATGGCCTGGTCCGCGCCTTGTCCTTCAGGGCTTCTAGTCTTTTCCAGTAGGGAGCAACACCTGCTCATGTCGGCCGGCGAAGGGAGAGCTATCCAGCTTTTCTAGTAACTGAGGGAGGATTTCTGGAAGGGTGGCAGGGAGGGTTGGAGATTTGAATAGTAGAAGCACTCCTGGTGCCACCCTTCAGTGAGGTCTTTAGAGGGACATGGAAGCTAGGCCTTCTCATCTGCGTTTGCTGAGTTGAAGGCCTGCTCCTATACTTGGGATTTGGATTTTGAGGGCTGTGGTTTGACAGGAAAAGAAAGGAGGAGATTGCAATGGGGATCGGACGCTGAGAAAGGCTTCACAAAAGTCACAAAATTGAGAACTCTGGGAGATGGGTTGGGGTGGAGATGGATGAGGCTCGATTTGTTAGTAATCGGAAGGCGTGGAGAAAATTGAGATGGAAGAGTGATCCCTATTGACAACGAAGC